>JARJJI010000038.1:390000-400000 GCA_029490765.1 Euthynnus affinis
AGGGTTAATAACTCAAGTAGCAGTGCTAGGTTTAACTGTTTGATGGCAGACACCAGCTTCAAACAATACAGGCATATGATGAGAGAAAAAAGCATCACAGATCTCCAAGTTAAAAACAGGCAAACCATGAGATAAAACAAGATCAAGAGTGTGACCATGTTCATGTGTAGGCCCAAGTACAGACTGCACAAGATTAAAAGAGTCAATAATGTTTAAAAATTCCCGCACCAGAGGGTTTTCGGGGCAACACACATGAATACTGCAATCTCCAACGATGAGGATCCGGTCATACTTAGGCATTATGTCAGCCAAGAACACAGAAAAATCTGTTAAAAAGTCTCTGTTGTAATTGCTCACATTTTTTTCAGACAGCATTTTGTGGAAAATTCAAACATTCAGTTCATGTTCAGTTTTAATTAACTCAGAACTATTTTTCAATACACTGACTACTTATTGTGGATTGTACTGTTTTGTCGTCATACAATGTAATTATCAATTATTGTTATTGCACCATTGGTTTTGGCCTTGGTGTCCTACATTTTGGCCTTGATGCCCAAACAAATTTGTATTTGGCCAAAGTGGCCTTGCCCTAAAAATGACTTAATTCCAGGCCTGATATAATTTAAAATGCAATAAGAAATAGGCCTTTCCGATGTGGTCATCTTATATAAAATATTTATTCATTGAATTTACAGAAAATGTGCTATATCGTGATATATATCGGTATCATGATATGAACTGACTTATATCGTGATATGAAATTTTGGTCATTTCGCCCAGCCCTACTGTAACTTGTTTTCATCTTTATTTGTTCAGTAAAGTTTTTGTACTGAAGTTACTGCCTCCGAGGTTCCTTGTGTGCGTCAAGCTTAAAAGTGAATTGGACTGCTTAATAGTGGTGGTTAAGAGCATCGGATGAGATAGCCCCTACATATAGGTTATAGGGATTATATATAGGATGTAGGATGTAAACAAGGGCAGAGAACATAGGAGGGATACACATGATGTCACACACCTATCAAAGTCAAACATCATTTTTTATTGCCATTATGTGCTGTTGTACACTTAAACACAATATTGCTGTTATATTGTAATTATTCCCTGAAGAGCAACAATGTATAACATTTATAGATTGATTTCAAACCCCTACATGGCCTGACTGAAGAAACTTGTATTTGCACCTTAAATGAGTAACTACAAATAAATTGTAAACATAATCACATAGGTTTATGTTGGCATATGACATTAATACTGGAGATTTTCCAAAAATACACATAATGTAAATACTACTTTTTGTGCTCAAAGTTTCTTCAAAAAGTTACAGTAACTCATTCACATAAAGTTAACCAACTCAAAAGTGAAATATTGACGTAAAAACTCGGTTGCTTTAAGTGAACTTAACGTTTTGGAGCATTCAAGTGTTGGTGATGCAACTCTGTTCATTCTCCCAACTCATTTTGTTTAAGTTAACACCATTAGGGCTATAAAGAAATTTAAGTCCTGTCAATAATCATCTTTGCCTTGTACCATAACTATGTTAACCAATTAAGAATTCACGTAGAGCGATCAGTTAAAACATCTATTTGGTGATTTCTGTACATAATAGCCAACACAGCACTGCTCTTCTTCACTTTTCATTCAGAAAAAAAATACTGCCACAGTCATCATTCCATCACACATTTACCTCCTGATTGGAATTCAATCAGCAGTAAACGTGCAGTGCAGATACGTTATTCCGCTCATTTTCCTCCCTTAGGATGACACTGGTCGGAATGGTAAGGACCGCCCAGGCGATTGGATCAACAGACTCTGCTGCTGCTGCTAGGGACCACCCACAGTGGCTCTACAATTCCTTCAAAATGTTGAAGTAAGTTTCCCAATTAGTGCTATCTGGATAAACTGGCCCACAGACTTGGGTCTAAACAGTGTCTTTCTCGCATGAAAAATATTAAAACTCTCACTATATAAAGTGACACATTCACAGTTCTACAGAATAATGCATTACCACTATTGCTGTCTGCTTGCTGTCAAATGGCAATAGCGATGCTAATTCGTTAGCCCGTCTATGAGGTTTTACATTATATGTTAGCATTGAGCTAGCGGAGTTTGTGCTGAGTGATGGCAACTATAGTGGCAGTGTGTGTAGGTTGTCTCTATGACGCTGTCTTTTTCCACACTTGAAGCAGTCAAACTATGTGTGTTTAAGACGGCACCTGGATAACTCCACCATCAACTGCGTCAGCCTATTTTTATGTATGTTTTGAACTGACGCCGCGGACCCTGGGACCGAAGCCTGATTGGATATCTGGCGGCGTAATCAGAGAAAGTGGCGCTAACGGCTGTGGCTGCACTGCTCTCCTCTCAGCTCCACCTGAGCTCTGCTTCTCACCAGGTAACTCCACTGTCTTGCGATATATTTCTTATTTGGTACGTTTGTTGAGCAAGCTCTTTGTTTGTCAGGCTCATTGACTTAAGTATATGCGTATGCGCTGGTGTGCGGGTTGTTAGCATTTCAAACTTTATGCAGAGTCCTAGCCATAGCCTAACTTGATTTAAAAAAATAACAGTCGTGATTTTTTGAAACCTGTTGAAGAACGACGGCTGCTGAGTGCCAGTGTACAGCATATATGTTAGTTGTATGTATATATGTATGTTAGTTTCCAGGGCTTGCATGTAGGTACGTTATTGTAATGTTAATGTAAGAACCCTGAAATTGATTAAGCAGAGCCCAGACTCCATTTGACGCTTCAGTGAGGGAGAAAAAAAGAAAAAAAAGACAACCTAGTTCTACAGTGGACAGAAAAAACAAGTTTACAGATATTCAGCCAACTTCAAGATAGATTGTTTGCTTTAAACATGAGGAAATGTAAGCTGTGTTCGTTTTCCAGCTGCTCTAAAATACAGTTACTGAGACATTACAGACTCAACCACTTTCACCTCTACCTTGCCTGTACACCAGTTGCATGTGTACATTTAGTACTTTCAATTCACTCAAAGTCCATTTGTCCCGAAATCATTCAGCTAGAAGAGTGGTAGGTAGTGATAGTCCTGATTTGATGACTGGCTGCAGAAGCTCTCGTGAGCAAACACCCGTGTTTGAAAGAAACTGGATCAGAAAGAGGCTATGAGGGCTGGCAGAACAGTTTGCGATTTAAGATGGGAAACTACCGAACGAAACTGAGCAGAGCTGGCGTAAAGGATGTGGCTGTGAATGCAGGAAAGCGTAGCAGGACAAACCCTGAGGGTGCAGCATCCAGGGCCAGAATTAAAAGACCCAGAAGAGGAGAAATTAATTTCCCTCCCAACTATCCCCATGGAGAAACAACGCAGTCACTTGAGACCCAAAGGCTGGCAGTCGTCGAGCAGTTAAAGAAGTCCTCGATGGAAAGAGACATGATATCCATCCACTAACATATGCAACGCACCTTTGCATTCAGGCGTGAAGAAATAATCAATTCAGCTCCCCCAGTTGCTGCACTAAAGGAAAGATGGCCTGCACTGTCTTGTGAAGCACAAGTGAGTTAAAAAAAAAAAAGTAGTTTTATTTGTTATGTTATGTTGTTTTGTCTGAATATCATTTGTTGTTGTTTTTTCTTGTCTGTACACAACATCCATTGCACATCTGCCCGTTTTGGGAGCAGGATCTCCCTGTCTCTCACTGAGATCCTCCTCTGATTGGTCATGAGAGTTTTTCTTCTGTCAATGTGAGGATCAAAGGGCAGAGGATGTTGTAATGATGCTGTGTGAAGAGCATTGAGAGAAACTCTTTAAAATGGGATATATATAAATAAACTTGTCTTGCCATGTCTTCTGTTTTTCATGCAGCTCTACAGTGAATTCCATAGGATCACAAATCTGAATCTGCCATCTACATTCTATGCTGCACTTGACAAGTATACACCTCAGCTGCTACAGCTCTACAAAAAGACGACTGGCAGTTTTGGACAGAAGATGGAAGCTGTTATGATGGCATTTGAAGAACAGGTTTGTTTTTTTTTAATTATTTCATGCATTATGTTATTGAATGTTGAAAGAGCAAACACTAACACTTCCTATGCATTTCCTGTCTTTATACAACAGGACAAAAATGACATCTGTGCAGCTGGAACAGCAGCCCTGGTCAGCCTACCACACTATTTAAAGGAGGATTCATCAGACGTGTTCAGAACATGCAAGGTGTGTTCTTAACATCCAAGCATGCAAGGGTCACTTTCCTTTTTTTAATATGTGGTTCAAATTAAGTCTCATCATGCGCAAGATTAATTTAACAGATTGGTTTACTTTCCGGAACTCCACTCACAGGATACAGTTGGGGGAAAGTCACTGTTGATTCACAAGACTGATTATGGGGATGTCATAGATTCATGTCAAAAGAAACCATCCCTTTAACAAATTTGATTCGTAAAATTGTATAGTACATGACACATCCCTTTCTCTGTTTTCAGGAAGAGCTGGAAGCCGCCCAGGAGGGAGCATTGGCTCTGGTGGCAGTAGTGGACGAGGAGGAGGTGCTTCAAGATCTCTTTGAAACACGGCAAGTGGTGATTGTTCTTGAAGACATGGACGACATGGCACATAGATCATGGACAGATGCACTGGTGCTTTTGTTTGCATTGGTGTATGCACTGCATTTGCAGTACCCAGAGAAGCTCAGTGGCTTCTTCAAGTTCATCCAGGTCATCCTCCTTGACATAGATGATGGCAGGAGGCAGCTCAGGCCTAAATTACTTGCCTTTAAAAATGAGCTAGAGTAAAGTGCCAAAGGAAGGCTGTAGTTGTTTGTAAATGGTAATACAACAAAATTACTTGTTGCTGCCAGTTGATTTATATTGTTTGCACAGAAATGGTTGTGTATGGTTAATAATTGTATTATGCATATGGTGTTACCACTGTTCAGGTAATATGATACTGGTGTATGCACTCAATTTGAAGTACAGTACCTGGAGAAGCTCAAGTTCATTCATGTTATCCTCCTAGACTGTATTATGGCAGGAAGCAGCTCAGGCCATAACAACTGGCTTTAAAAATGAGCTGGAATAAAGTCCTAGATCAGTGGTTCTCAAGTCCAGTCCTCAAGGCCCCCTGTCCTGCATGTTTTAGATGTTTTCCTGCTGCAACACACCTGATTCAAATGATCAGCTTGTTATCAAGCTCTGTAGTAGCTTGACAACAAGCTGATCATTTGAGAGGCAGCTCTGTTTTGATTGTGGTTATTTAGTAACTAAATAAATCTTGATTGTGACGCACATTCTGAGTTTGCATTTTGTTAATTGAACAAATTGTATTGATTCCCTCAAATGAACTGAATTGTCAGAACTAGAATGTAATAGTTTTTTGGTGAAAATAAACAAAGTAGCTCAACTTAAAGGGTAACATTTAATTGCATGAGAGCCATTTAAGTTTTGTTATTTGATCCTGATCAATTCAGTTAGCACATTTTAAAGTTGTTTATTGAACTGTTACATATAAGTAGTACTTATTAGTTTTATTTAATCTCTCTCTCTCTCTCTCTCTCAGAGCCCCAAGGGGGCAGAAGGGGACTAAACCATGGATAGTATTAAAAGGTGCAAGAGAAATCATTAACTTTCTTATGTGATTCTGGAGCTGGCAGACAAGTTTTGAGACATAATAAAAACAGAGATACATTTTCCCTCAAAACCAAACAGCGGGTTGAGAGGTAGGTCAGCCGCAGGACATGTGACTGTTGTAAGGCTGTAGTCAACCAAAGAAAATCTTGGTCGACTGAAATTGTAAATAATCTGCGACTAATCGATTAGTCGCGGGGGGGGGGGGGCAGTGAATTCTGTATTTCTCTGTTTAGCGTCTTCAGGCTAGGCTAATCCATCGTTGCTAACTTTGGAGCTAACTCCCTTCACTTTTCCAGCACTTGGAGAAACAACAAACGTGACTTTTCATCATTTAACTGACACACTGTAGTCTGTGCTGTACATTTACTGCCAGACTGACAACTCGTATCCACCGTCACTTTCTCTGCATCCAACTCACTACATAAACATACTACGCAATGACGTATAACACAGTTGCTCGTTTCCCAGGCAACAACACAGCGGTTGACTCACGCGCTGCACAGACTCCCAAACGCTAAATATTTCTGAATGAGTTGGCATTTATTCTAGTATTAAAAAATACTTTTTGGCCTGGCGGGGGTTCTTGTTAATATAATCGTAGGAGAAACACTGAAAAGTTCAGTACATTTAATAAACGCTCAGTAACGGAGTTAGACCTCCGGAGTTTGGAAGAGTCCAAAGTTGTGTAAACAGAGGGGGTGTTTTGAATACACCCCCGTTTTCAAAAGGTAGTGTGTTGGTCCCACTTCATTTGATCCTATAGTCTACAGAAACTCAATGTGGATAGGATAAATTACACCTAATGCAACCAACAGCGCTTCATCAATCACACTCGTGATGAAGCTAAAGGTATCCATGGGTAATTGGATAAAACTAGTCTAATGGCATGGCAAAATAGAATGGCTTTAGACACACTATTGGCTAAAATTTTGGAAATCTCTGTTGTACCTTTATACCTAACAATACTGCCCCTGATGGAAGCATCAGAAAGGCATTAGAAGGACTGATGACACTATCAGAGGAGCTGGCAGAGAATTTAGGTATCACAGATCCATTCACAAAGTGGTTGGAAAACATGTTTGGTAAATGGGGAGATACTTTAAGGCCATGTTATTGTCTGTAGGAAACATGTTTGCTATTTTAGTCACATGTGGCTGCTGTTGCATTCCATGTATGAGAGAATTGATGCAAAGATTACCACTACTCTAACACAACAACAGTTTTGTCTCCACAGAGAACGACTACGAGAGACATGAGACCTATGGAGAGTACAATCAGCTCAAGTTGATAGAGGAGCCTATCTATGGACACTTTGAAGGCGGGATACTTTCTGAAGATGAGACACCTGCTTAGTTTCTATTCCACAGCACAATGATGAACCTATAGAAAA
Organism: Euthynnus affinis; assembly: GCA_029490765.1. Classification (NCBI taxonomy): domain Eukaryota; kingdom Metazoa; phylum Chordata; class Actinopteri; order Scombriformes; family Scombridae; genus Euthynnus; species Euthynnus affinis. The sequence goes on from JARJJI010000038.1 coordinate 396,979, forward strand.
TCTGAGAAGAAGTTAGTTATGTAATGTATGCTTAAGAGAAAAAGACTGACAGAACATTGTATATACATTTATAGGGTTTTTATTCTTTTCACAAGTTACGGAAATTGCCTTTAGCCAGGGAGAGGTTCTCATGATCGGGTCCAATGAATCGATCAGCCCGTGTGAGAACAAGTTTCCTTTTATTTTTTTTAGATTTATTAATGTACTCGTACAATTGCTAGTGTCAGAATTAATATCTTTTATATTGTAATGTGTGATTAAGCATACAGATGTGATTATAACAGTAATTAACACAGATGCCCCTTTTCTAATGACATGTCATGATGAAGGTTTCTGTTTTGTTCTGTAACTTGCATATATAGTAACACCAGCTAAGATTAACAGTGGGAGGCCAGGATACATATGTTAGAGGAAGTCAGAGAGACAGGTCAGGAGGATGTCATCTTGACTGAAGTATCTTAAGCTGGCCATAAATTGGGATACTGAGATAATATGTGATGCTATGTGTGGAATGTATCTGGAAACATCAGGAGAAAGCTGTAAAAGCTCAGTTGTTTCTCCACAAGGAGCCTTTTCTCTGTAACCCCACTTGTGTGTTGCACTATAAAATGTTCCTTCCTACAAGAAAATAAATTCAACTTAAACTTTGATTCTTTGGATCCGGTCTCCATCATTTAAAGGTCATTAAGAAATTCTTGTAACATCTGGAACATGCTCACTGGATCTTGGGTTTAGCACTCCACTTAGAAACACATTGTTCAAGTGCAACCTTCTTCTCCAATTATGTTAAATACATCTCTGTAAATTAAGAGTACAGTCTTCAGTATGTGTGGGCGTATCTGTCCACAACGCATTTATCACAGTATGTTCAAGGATCTCTTGTGGTTGCAAAAAAAACCAAAAAAAACCCAACTATTTTATAACTGACTGCAACCTCCTCACTCCTTTTAACCAGCCCACAGGGGAAACAACTGATCAACAACTACAGCAACAGTCTGTTGCAGGTCATATTTTGGCCTTTGTCGTGACTCAAAAACTCAAAGACATCCATCAAAAAGTTTGGTCTCATCTTGAATTGGAGCACCTGCAGATTAATTTCATATCTGATATGTCATAATCTACTAAAATTAGGCATGATACAAGATGAATAAATCCCCATTTTGTTAGCTTCACAGTAATCTTGACTATAAGGGAGCTAGAAGAAGTGAGATTCAACTCTTCTTAGTTTGGGAGGGGAGAGGGAGGTTGGGAGGAGTTTTATTTTTTGTGGTGTGTTACAACAAAATGTTCTTAATAACTGTTTGAATTGAGAAGTTTGGACTTATCCAATTCATTGTTACCTTATTAAGTTCATACGGTTAGGCTAACTAAAGAGGAAGCTTGGTTACCATTCCATTTAACTATTCTATGTATCTAAAAGAAAACCGAGACTAAACATGCTCCCAGACACACCCGGTGGAGATCTGCACCCTACCGAGTAAACTCCTCTAGACAGGGTTGCACTGCCAATTTCGGAATGAAGAAAAGCTGAGTGACAGCAAATGAAGATTATTTAATATAAATCTATGGATCTCATAATAATGAATCAGACAATTATGTAAGTTAATAGTAATGTGTACTCACCTCTCCTTGCAAATAGCAAGAATAATGTCCAAAAATAGACTTAAGCCCTAACATTTGTGCAGAAAAACTGAATTAAATATTACTCTTACTCAAGTGCAATTTTACAACCTTTACATTTGGATACTCGAGTTGCACTGCCAGGGTTCAAAATTAATAACTGCTAAGTGGTGTCACTGGCCAGGTATCCGGTAATTAATTTGGAGCACAGAGGCAGGTTTACATTGCAGCTTTTTTTTATGTGCTTCAGTGTTTTCCCTATATTCCTTCAACAGTGGCACAATGGTGCTGTTAAATGATGAAAGCCACAGCGGAAATTTCACATTATACATAATGAAAGGTTTGCACTGCTATCCTAGTTTGGACATTACATTGACTTTCATTGTGGACAGCCTAACCTAAATCTAAACCTGAACCATAACCAATTCATGCCTACGCCTAACCCTAACCTAGCATCCATTCACACATTACAGCTAACTTTAACCAGGACCTCAAAACTTCAAAAAGGACATTTTGCCTCATTAGGACATGGTCAACTTTTTATAAAGGTCCCAAAGACGTAACAAACAAACACACGCTCACACACACAGGATGAAATGAAAGTTTTGCAGTGTTGCCACAGCAACAGTGTATTATGGAAACTCAAGATTTTGATAACTTTTCATCGTAAAATTCCTTAGATGAAACTGACCAAATTTGAAATCGGTAGAGTTAATTTCTAGGAAGAGTTCAGTGAGTTCACGGCAACGACGTTCAATGAAAACTTAAAATGTTCAAAATATAGAATCATCAAGGTGTTTTCTGACCAAATCTGAAGTGGATCTGTTCAACCTGCTAGGCATAGGTCATAATAGTATAGCACCTGAAATTTCCTGTTACCAATAGTTAGCGCAGTGAGTCAGTACTGACACATGGATGCATTCAGGAAATTATGTGAAATTTAAAGTTGAGGGCTTTTAATTTGGAATTTTCTAGGGCGCACTATCATGCCATTTTGCCATGCCCATGCCATATAAAATTTTCACAAATTCTGACGAATGACATTTGATAAATTTTCAAACATGTTTAGCCCCTCATAAATGTGTTTATTTTGGGAAACAAATACTACTAATAATAATTCCTTCAGACACAACAGGGCCTTCACATTGCCAGGTGATCAGGCACAAACTGCAAAGTGACCCGTATAGTACACCATTCCAAACCTGAGATTTGAACCCACATTTCCCTATTGGGAGGCAGATTCATTAACTATTGGACTTCAACACTGAAACACTTCTTCCAATTAACCTGAAAAGGCGAAAAAGGCCAGGAGAAGTTATCAGCAGAGCAATACAGACACTATGTAAATATTGTTGACAGCCTTTGAGGAAAAATAAACAATCTTGAAACATAGCATTAATCT
>JARJJI010000038.1:405000-434870 GCA_029490765.1 Euthynnus affinis
CATTAAATTTTGCAATTAATCCATAGTTCATGTGTCTGCCAAACCTCGGGGGGCGATCCTTACGGATCACGGATCAACTATGATCTGTTACACCACTAGTTAACACTTATTATTCTACTTACTTTAAGCTTATTACTCAATATAAGCCCAGCTTAAAAACGGGTGACTGAACAACCACTCAATTAAAAACCAATGAATGAGTCCAGACACTTAAAATCGCTCACTGTAACTTCAACAAGTAAACATTTCCCACAACATATTATATGATCTCTGCTGCATTCTTGTGAAGGAGATGAATTCACAAAAAATCCACACAGAGACATTTAATCATCACAGTTGAAATTAGCGACCAAAGAGACAGAGAGAGAGAAGCTGGATCTGACACACGTTATCTGACGTCTTCTTCTGTCTTTCATGGAGATGAAGTATTCATGTCATAATGTCCATATGTTGGTCATCTTGCTTGTTAGTGGGGCTGTAGTCAACCAAAGAAAATCTTGGTCGACTAAAATTGTAAATAATCAGCGACTAATCAATTAGTCGCGGGGGGGGGGGGGGTTGAACAGCGAACTCAGCAGTCTGTATTTCTCTGTTAAGCGTCTTCAGGCTAGGCTAATCCATTGTTGCTAACTTTGGAGCTAACTCCCTTCACTTTTCCAGCAATTGGAGAAACAACAGACGTGACTTTTTAGCATTTAACTGACACACTGTAGTCTGTGCTGTACATTTACTGCCAGACTGACAACTTACCGCTAACCTTTTCCTCTGCTCCGCTCGTATCCACCGTCACTTTCTCTGTGTCCAACTTGCTAAGCAAACAAGCTACGCGATGCCGTGTAACTTAACAGAGTTGCTCGTTTCCCAGGCAACGACACAGTGGTTGACTCACGCGCTGCACAGACTCCCAAACGCTAAATATTTCTGAATGAGTGGATATTTGGCGTTAATTCTGGCATTATTTTTTGGGGGGGGGGGGCTGGCGGGGGTTCTTGTTGATATAATTGTAGGAGAAACAGTTAAAAGCCAGAAGTCTGAGTTTGGGCGAGTCCAAAGTTGTGAAAACAGCGGGGGTGTTTTGAATACACCACAGGTAGTTTGTTAGTCTGTCCCTCCCGCTGCAGGAAATAATGGATTAATCCTAGAAAGCTGCTGATGTAGCACTTTTCTCCTTATGAAAGTAACACAGAGATTAGTCGACCAATCAGAATTTAGTCGGGCGGGAGCGTATCGACCAATTAATCGACTAGTCGACCAGCAGACTACAGCCTTACTTGTTAGTTAACAGAACTTCATGACTGCTGCTTAATCAGTCTGATATCATTAGCAACAATGACAAACAAGCTAACTCTCCTGGTTGTTTCTCCCAGGCAGCGTCCTGCTGCTGCGCTGAACAGTCAAGATAATTTCTCCTGTACGCTTAACAACAGCCCTTAACAGTCATTCCATGGATGTATAGAGTCTTTCAGGCTACTACAACAAGCTAGCTGTTGCATTGGCTAACAAGGAACTATCTACTGCTGCTGCTCTGCCTTACAGTGGAGAGAAGACGTAGTTAAAATCTGGAAACAATGATTGGACCAACTAGATGTCAATATTGTATTCTGGCTGTTGATTGGTAAGGGAGGACATCCTCCCCTGGAGTGTCATCTTACGTGTCAATCACAGATTAGTATGAAAAAAAACAATACATTGAGTACAATGCAAAAGGTCCCGCCCTGCAGAAGAAAGCAGACACTCGTCCTCCCTTGTCCCCCCTTCACCTCCACCAATTGCACCCCCCACCCCTACCACTTCACACACTGCTCTTTCTCCTCCCGCCCCGCAGGTGTCGCTGTGGAAGCATTTTAAACAGAATTTCAGTAATGGATTTTTCCCAAAGAAGATAGAAAAAAATACTTTATAAATAATATTGAGATTTGTAATGGTTTATTTCAACCAAATATTTTTATTATATTTTGATATCCCTTTTTCCTCTCAAAAAGTAGAGGAGGATCAACCTCCTCTGCCTAAATGAACCAGCCTAAATTTGGTGAGTTTTTGAGCATGTTAGTCAAATTCAGGGTTGAAGTAGCATAATAATCAAGAAAGTAACATACCAGTTACAAAAGGGTCTTCGCCCTTTCAGGGCTCAGGCCCTGAAAATAAGACACCAACCAGTTAGAGGGAACATCCCAGAGGAACCGTTTGTCAGCATCCACACATGTTGCCAGGCCTCTAGTGGGCAGCAGCCCCATCACACGCCGTCCAATGGGGTCACCACCAGAAAACTCCATACCAAACATGCACTGCTGTTGGGCTAGGTCACCTAGGGGGGTGCTAAAGTAACTTTATAACATGATATTTCTGTAATTCTGTTGTCTTTAATGAAATGAAACTTGGTACACAGGTTTTCCATGAGGATCTGCATGACACACTGAATCATGGCATCAATAGCCCCACCGTGCGGGCATTAATAAAACATTAAAGGCAACATATAGCACAACTTCAGTTTTTCTCATGTCTTGCCCCACAAGAAACATAGTTAAATCACAGTTAACACACTGTAAAATGTAAAATGATGAATGGACTGTACTTGTATAGCGCCTTTCTAGTCTTCCGACCACTCAAAGTGTTTTACACTATGAATCACATCCACCCATTCACACACATTCATACGCTGAATGCGTACAGGGGCTACCATGCAAGGTCCCAACCTGCCCATCAGAGGAAACTAACCATTCACACACACTTATACACTGATGGCACAGCCATCAGTAGCAATTTGGGGTTAAGTATCTTGCTCAAGGACACATCCGCTGGAGGAGCCAGGAATCAAACCACCAATCTTGTGATAAGTGGACAACCTGCTCTACCATAGCCACCTCCAGAAGCAGGTAAAAAGTTTGTAATATGCTGTATTGTTCTACAAAAGGTCTGTAATCAAACTACCTCAAATATAGTGGTTGCGGTGGACACAACATTATCACAACCATATCACTCTGACTGAAATCAGAATAAGTGTTTTGATATTTTGATACCAAGAGTGATGAGCTGGTGACGCCCCAGTGTCCATCTCTGAACATATTCATTACAAGATCCCTCTCCAGTACCAACTGATTATGGGCCAGCTCAAGGCTTAGTGCTGCTGAGGACTCACGTAGATTGGACACAAATGCAGTCACATCTACAGTATTTACTGCTCAACCTGTAAATTCTAGCATGTGACTATAGAGCTGCTCATTATGCTTATGATCAGGCAAAGTTGAAAATATTTGTGTTGTATTGTGTTAAAATTCAAGTACTGTGACAGTACTCGTATTGGAGTATGCGTGGTGGTCCTACCGTATTCGGCTGCCACCCAGCTCCTGTTGCAGACAGGTGACCAATTCCACAATGGAGAGGCAGTGAGCCACACTAGATGACTCAGCAAGCATCATCTGCAGGACAGATTCACACAGTAATATACAGTTATGACTAATGTCACAAAGGACTGTAGTCACAAGAAAACTGTATACTGACATACCTTGATGGTATCAATGTATAGGTTATAATGTAAATGTAATTCTTATCCCTTTTACTGATTTGAAAGATGGTATTTCAGGACATTAATGGACTCTAAATCCAGATATGTAACCCACCTTCAGTGTTTCCAGCCACGTGTAGTCAGTGCTGCCACAGGAAGACAAATGAGCTGTTTGCTCAGCGACCGACAGCGACAACCGAGCCATTAAAAGACTTCCTGACAGTCACAAGGCTGAGAGAGGCATCAGAGAATATCTTCTCCCATTCAGCCTGGCAAGAAGAGGTAATATCAGCAAAAGAAATCCACTCACACCGTCACTATTAGATACCGCAAGCATAATACTGATCAGTTTACTTTACTTTACAAAAAAGGATTCAGAGTGTTTACAAGGGTGAATAATCTCCATAAGTTATAAATAATTTTAACACTGCCTCTATTGACCTGTGTGAGCAGACCTTGTTTGCTGCTGCTCTGAGAGGATTAAACCTAGATGGAGTTGGGGTTGATATTTTGTTAACGTCAAGATTTTGAACAAGCTTTATCCACAAAATAGAGCTTGCTTTATAATGACTTGCCTTAGAGAGGCAGAGAAAAGCATCAAACATTGCAACAAGAAAGTAAGTGACTCTATAAAACATAACATGTTCTTTTGTGGACATCAATACAGTAAAAAGGGAATTGATTTCTATTCATTTCTTTTCAATATTCTTTCTGTAATTTTGATTTTTCCACAAACACTGTAGCTCTGACACCCCAATATAAATACTTAGTACTAAAACTGAAAGATAACACTTATGGCTGCGTTGGCATCTTTTTCCCAAAAATGCCTTGGGCTGGTTATTACTATTTTAAAATACAGAGGGTTTAGCTGTTGTACCTTGACAGAGCCTTAGTTGCTCTACACGTAAGGAACAAAGTAAAGGACAACACACACCTTGCTTTCCGTCACTGTACTCGCAGACCTCCATATGGACAGTGGGATCAACACATACAGAGCGGATCCTGGTTGGCAAACGCAGACTATGACCCGACAGCCCGACCACGATCATCTGCAGCATGTTATCCATTAAGATCATCCAGTTTCCTGTCTACTGCAGCTTCCCGCTGTCACCTGGAAATAAGAAATCCCATGATGATTGAAATCATGCTAAGAAGGTGTTGCTTAAACTTCAGATCTTTTTTCTCTTAATCATCAGATTAAGATTTTTCCTTCATTATCAAAGTAATCAAAGTGATAGTACAGGGCAGACAGAAACTGCTAGTAGCCAAAGCAGCAGACTTTTCATGATACTATTCAAATTTTGAAATCTTGATAGATCGCAGCCTCTTGCCAGAAGGGAGTGTTTGAAAAGTTTATGTCCGGGGTGGGAAGGACGTTTCCTGCTCAGGGTCCTGGAGGCGCGCTGGTCCTGGAGTGATGGTGAAGTGTAGCTGATCACATTCTCAGCACAGCAGATGATACACCGAAGTCTACCCCTGTCCTTGGCAGTCACAGCAGCATACGAGATGGAGGAGAAAGTCACCATCGTTGACTTCGGCAGGTTGAACTTCCTCAAGCTGCTGCAAGAAGTACATCATCTTCTGTGCCTTCTTGGTGAGGGAGCTGATGTTCCCACTTGAGGTCCACTACCTGAAATCATAACAGAGCTATCAATGACACAAATACCATCGACTCCTCCCAGATGAGCATTGCCCATGAGCTGCTGGGGTTCCCTCACACACGACCCACCGCCACCGGCCTGTGTCACTTTCAAAATTTCTGCCACAGAAATTTTGTAGTTAGTGAACTACTGTTATCCAATTTTTATTATTATTATTATTATTATTATTATTTTTCTTTTTGACTCCTTCATACTTTCACCGATTTCAACTATTCAAATATCAAAACATGCAGTTCTTTTAGGACATTTATGCTTGTATACAACTTATTTTTATACTTTTTAGCTTAAAATCCTCTTCAACCCAGTCCACTTTGACATTCAACTACTTCCACATACTTTCAGCTAGAGACTTCATTTCAGCTTTAAACGGGTCACAAGACTTCAAGTTGTTGAGCCTGATTCTTGCCTAAAAGGAGATTTTCTCACTCCATTTTCAATCAATCAAAGGGGGTCACTGTCGCCATGGTAACCTGGGGCTGTGAGGCTTTGAGGCTATTTTTTACCTGTTGTAAAGGTTGATTCCACACAAAAACTGTGTTTTGCTTAACTCCTCAAAGATTTATTTCACACAAATACTCAAATATCAAAAATATTCAGCTCTTCAAGTACTTCTGTGCAGTTTTTTGCAACCCTCCACTTGTTTCATATTTTCAGTTATTTCAACCATTCAAATATCAAAGTACTCAGCTCTTTAAGTACTTTTATGCAGTTTTGTTGAACTTTCCACCTCTTTCATACTTTCAGCCAAGGCAACCAAATACCAAAATATTCAGCTTTTTAAGTAGGGCTGTAGTCTGCTGGTCGACTAGTCGATTAATTGGTCGATACGCTCCCGCCCGACTAAATTCTGATTGGTCGACTAATCTCCCCCCCCCCCACCCCCCCCAAAAAAATAATGCCAGAATTAACGCCAAATATCCACTCATTCAGAAATATATTTAGCGTTTGGGAGTCTGTGCAGCGAGTGAGTCAACCGTTGTGTCGTTGCCTGGGAAACGAGCAACTCTGTTAAGTTACACGGCATCGCGTAGCTTGTTTGCTTAGCAAGTTGGACACAGAGAAAGTGACAGTGGATACTGATATGGATAAAATCCATAGATGACCAGAACAACAAAATGTCAAGCTGTTCTCTTCTGGTCTCTCAGACAGAAGATAACATGCATTGTTTAATAAACCTGGAGCCTCATGGTGAACGACGGCCAGATGCAGGCGTCACCAGCCGAGACGAGGTAACAACAAAGATACGAATTCAGGTCAAAGGGGTTGTCATCTACATGCATTGACGTTTAAAGACTGTTTCTGACTGTCAGATCTTCAGATGAGTATGGGACATCGTCTGATCAACAAGAGGATGTTTCATAGTCTATCTCCCTTATAAGGTTTCATTAAAGCGTTCCAGATAAAAATCCAAGCAGACTCCTCTCTGATTCTTCTCTCTTCTTCAACCTGAAAACTGCCAGTGAGATCAGCTCCAAAATTCCACAACAATTTGGCGTCACGAACAGGATTTCAACACAACAAAGACGTGGTAAGTGCATAATTTTATTTTTTATTATTGTGCCTTACCATGTCTGCGTTTGACGAAATCAAAAAGAAACTGTGTGTTAATTTCACCCTAGGTGTGGTCAGAAAGTGAACAAAAAATGCTAAAAAGCTAATTTTTTGAAAAAGCTGATGTTTGAGAGTAAAGAAAGAAACTAAACACATAAGAAAACTGTGTTGTAAACTGTGCAGTGATAAGGCGGGTGCAGAGCATGTGTGTTGAAGAGGAAAAGCAGAGTTGAGTGTGACTTAACTCCTGCAGTGCCACAGAAAGTGGCTGGGTTTCTGGGCTAGCTTCGGGCTACGTTCGGCACAGGGGGACCCACCTGAGGTTTAAACTTTAGAAAAGACGTTTTCGGGGTAGGACTTGGCCTATCTCGTTTAAACCAAGACCGGGGATCATCCACTCTGTGTCCTTTGAGAAATGTTTTGAGACTTGGGATTGTAAGTCCTAGAGTCGGGCGCCGGTTAAAATTTTCAAACAATAAATAGTGTATACACAAGACGAACTGTTGTTTCGTCGGTTTGGCTTCGAACCACTGCTATTGCACCAAGGAGAGAGCTATAGAGAGAATTCTGGTTGATTCTGGAAAGTTTTGATGTGTTCGTTTTGTGTTTTTATGTGTTTGCTTGTGTGATGTTTTAATGTTAATGTGTTAAAAATGGGCAACAACACGTCCAAAGCAGTGAGTAGAACACAATCTACTACAAAATTAATACATTCACCAAAACACAAAAGAAAGAACAAATCTGTTTCAGAAGAAAACAAATGCACCAATTCGGCACTAGAAGGTCAATCTGCCATTGATAAGTTTCCAGAAACAAACACCCACACACTCACAGATGCGCAATACAGAGCAATGTTTTCTCCCCAATCTCCGACGGGAATTGTTGGTAGACTGAAAGGATGGAATTTTGTCTTCCCTTTCTCGTCCCTTTTGAATCAGTGGACAGATGGCGAATGGCCATACGAAGGAGCGTTTGATAGAGATAAGCTTCAGATTGCTGAGTACAACGTTGATTCTAGTTTTGGAAGTCCATCTTGGAATAGAGCGTATATGAAAGATTGTGTGAATGTTTGGTTGTCTGTCGCTCGACAGAGGTGTGGAGTGAGTCTGGATGAAAAAAGAGTTGATCGTTTTTCTGATGAGTTCAAGGCAGCAGTGGAAGACTGTGCCAAATGTGTGACAGCATGTCATTTGCCAAGGTTGGAAGCAGAATTGCAAACCAGAGCTACAGAAATGATGAAAATTAAACAGAAGCATGGTGAGAATGTGAAAGCCATTTCAAAAGCTATCATATATGGTTGGGCAAAACGGCAAGCAGATGCTCCCTCTTCGCAAACTTTGTTGACCATTATATCCAAAGCTGGCGTGCCTTTGCAAACTTCACACACAAACAAAACACCGATTTCGACCTATCCACAACTCTCACCTTCAAACCCTTTTTCAACTGATCTGATTGATCAAACTACTCCACAACAGACTAACACTGACGATGACATCCTCTTTTTAGCTGCAGCTGTGGAGGGACAGAGACTACAGACTCAAGCAGCTAGAGAAAGAGAAGAGCAGATAGCAGCCAGAGAGAAGGAGAAAGAGCAGATAGCAGCCAAAGAAAGGGAAAGAATTAGACAAGAAAAGAAAGATAGAGCCGATGAAAACAGAGCTAGGGAAGCTACAGAGAAAGAAGTTAAAGCTGATTCGGCACACAGACGGAGGAAACTCCCTAAATTAAAAGAAAGAGAGGAAAGACAGTTTGCCCCTGTTGCTGAAGAGGCAGAGACAGACACTCAGGACAGCTCAGGAGAAAGTGAGTTAGAATCTGAGTTACAAGGAGCCAGAGGCAAGGAGGAGGAGTCTGACACAGACCATAGTGACGACATAGAACCTGCAGCCAGGCCGAGAATGACACATTCAGCTCTGACAAGGCAAACAGGATCAGAGCAACATTTTCCCATTCAAGCAGCTGTAATTCGACTTTCAAAAGATCCTTCAGAAAACCCAATGATGCCTGTTGAAGTAAATGGTAATAGAGTTGACATTTTGGTAGATAGTGGGGCCACAATTTCCACTGTTAAAGCTGATGAGCATGTATGTACACCAACACCAAACTTTGTCACCACTGTAGGTGTGTCTGGCGTTCCTATTGTGGAGCCACTATCACAGAGAGCTAAAATTACTGTTAAAGGTTCAGATGTGCAACATTCTTTTGTGATCTCTGAAAAAAGCCCAATTAATCTCATGGGACGAGATTTGCTTTGCAAACTACATGCCACAATTCAATGCACACCTGACGGATTGTTTTTAAGCTTACCTGATATGAAGGCTGCTCATGCATTTCAGTTTTTGAAGACTATTGCTGATTGTTTGTATTGTTGGACATTGACTGATTTTAACATGGTTTCCAGCTTCACAGTCTCTAGCATTCAAAAAATTGCCCAAATTTCACCAGCGTGTGCAACACAGATGTCTGCCATGAGGCCTGTACTACAGTGTCACTGTACAGCAGCATTTAACCCTCCAGAGGTGTACAAACAATTAGCTGATGTGTTTTTGAATACACAAGAGGGGCTGGAGTGTGAACAATGTTTGTTTGTTGGTCCACAGGGATGTGCAATTCCAGTTCGGTTATCTGACTCACAGTGTAAATTGTTTAATGATAAAGATTCATTTCCATTCATCACTGTAGCTGTCTCTCCTGGCTGTGAACCACAACAACTCAAAGGCATGGTGGCACAGTGCCAGGCATTGAGAGGAACTGCGCAGACTCCTCCAACTCAAACAATAACACACTTGGGCCTCGAGCTGTACATGTTATCTTTAACTGAGCACATCCAGCTACCTCAGAGTAAGTTTGTTTTGCAACAACCACCAACACACACACATTATGGGCCTCCATCAGAGCTTTCACAGGTTCCATCTATTTTATGGGCAAAACATAAAAACCATGTTGGTTTTGTAAATTCAGCTCCACCTCACAAAGTCACACTCAAACCTGGTGCTAAACTACCAATGGTTAGGCAATACAACTTGCCTCACAAGTCTATTGCTGGTATTGAAGGTGTAATTCAGTCTCTTTTGGATCAAGGTGTGTTGGTTCAAACATCTAGCCCATGCAACACACCCATTTTGCCCATTCCAAAAGCTAACCGCCCAGATGAGTGGCGTTTTGTTCAAGATTTGCAGGCTGTTAACAGCATTGTTGTACCAACAGCTCCTATTGTGCCAGACACAAATTCAATTCTGGCTTCTCTACCATCCAACTCAACACACTACACAGTCATTGATTTGTGTTCAGCCTTTTTCTCAATTCCATTGCATCCAGATAGCCAGTACCTGTTTGCATTCACATTCAAAGGAAAACAGTACACCTGGCAGCGTTTGCCTCAGGGTTTTGTCGAGAGTCCTACTGTTTACGCAGCTGCAGTGAAAAGGGACTTGGATGACCTCCACTTTCCAGGGGGCTCCACTCTCTTGCAGTATGCAGATGACCTCTTGATAGCTTCACCATCACAGGAAGCTTGTCGAACGGACTCCATCTTGCTCCTACAGAGACTAGCTGAGTGTGGACATAGAGCATCACTTGCCAAACTGCAATTTTGTCGGCCTGAGGTGACATACTTGGGTCATGTTTTGAAAGATGGCCAGCGCTTGCTGTCACCAGAGAGGTTGAAACTGCTGGTTAACATGCCTCCTCCCACAACCAAGAAACAAATGCTCTCGTTCTTGGGGATGGCAAATTATTGCAGACATTGGATCTTTGAGTATGCTGCTATGGACTCTGTTTTGCGAAACGCCACACTGCAATCAGCTCCTCCCAAGGTGCAGTGGACTGAGGACATGCACAAAGCTTTTCAGGATCTGAAACATGCTCTCACCTTGGCTCCAGCATTGGGTTTGCCGGACTATCATCAGCCGTTCCATCTGCATGTACATGAACGAGATGGCTTTGCCACAGGCATTCTCGTACAAAAACATGGTTCTCATTTCCGTCCAGTTGCGTACTACTCCTCTCGACTAACCCCTGTTGTTCTTGGCATGCCAGGTTGCTTAAGAGCGGTGGCCGCTGTTGCCATCATGATTGAAAAATCTTCTCCAATTGTACTGGCTCATGACTGTGTTGTGCACGTTCCTCATGCAGTACTTCACATCTTGAACACATCTGCTACTCAACACATGACAGCTGCACGTCGTTCAGGCTATGAAGCAATCATTCTTCATAGTCCACACATCACCTTAAAGCGCTCACCTCCATTGAATCCAGCTACTCTTCTTCCACTTATTGACACAGATGATGAGCATGATTGCATCACAACTATTGACCTGTGTACATCCCCAAGGCCAGACTTGTTGCAGACACCAATTCCCAATTCTGATATGATTCTTTACACTGATGGTTCAGCTAGCAGACCATCTGACAACACACGTCTAGCGGGCTATGCAGTAGTTAATGATTGGGAGGTTGTAGAGGCAAAAGCACTGCCTCCAGGTACTTCAGCTCAAGCAGCAGAACTATATGCTCTCACAAGGGCTTGTATGCTTGCTTCTGGTAAGGTGGCTACTATCTACACTGACTCACGATATGCATTTGGTGCTGCTCATGATTTTGGCCAGTTATGGAAGATGAGAGGTTTTGTGTCATCTTCTGGAAAACCACTACAGCATCACAGTTTGGTTAACGACCTGTTAGATGCTATTTTGCGCCCATCTCAGCTTGCAATCATTAAATGTGCTGCTCACACGAATGGAACTGATCCTGTTTCACGAGGAAATGCTATGGCTGATGTTGCAGCCAGACAAACAGCACTTTCCTCTCCCTCTATGGTACTTCAATGTGCCTCCACACAACCCACCAATCCAATTCCACTACCTTCCGCTAATGATGTCGTGACGATGCAAAGTCACGCTGATGACAGGGAGCGAAGTCTTTGGTTGCGTAAAGGTTGTAAAGTTGACGCGGAGTCTGGCTTGTGGCTCCACCCTGATGGTCGACCGGTCTGTCCTCGGGCTCTCTTACATGTGCTGGCACGTGTGACACATGGTCCAGCACATGTTGGAAGAGGAGTAATGAATGATGTTATTCGCTCTCAGTGGTTTGCACCAGGCATTACTCAAGTGTCACAAACACTTGTGGATGGTTGTATGATTTGTCAACAGACCAGAAAGAAGAATAGTTCAGTGAGACATGACCATTTGGAACCTCCATCAGGTCCCTTTGTAAATATGCAAATAGATTTTGTACATATGCCAAGCTCTCAAGGTTTCAAATACCTGCTAGTTTGTACCGACAGATTCTCGAAGTGGGTGGAAGCTTTTCCAACGAAAAAAGAAGATGCAAGAACTGTTGTTAAGTGCCTGCTGAAAGAGGTAATCCCTAGGTACAGAGTGCCACAGGGAATTGATAGCGACAGAGGTCCAGCTTTTGTGTCAAAAATCACTCAGGGACTGTCAGAAATCTTAGGATTTCAGTGGCAGTTACATGTTCCTTACCACCCACAGAGTTCAGGTCAAGTTGAGAGAATGAATGCTACTATCAAAGATAGATTGACCAAAACTGTTCTTACTACAGGCCTGAAATGGCCTGATGCACTGCCAATTGTGCTGTACTCCATTCGAAGTGCACCAAGTGCAACAACAAAACTGAGTCCTCACAAGGTGCTGATGGGAAGACCAATGTCCACAGGGACAAGTCCCCCACTGACACCACACAAAGCTACTCTGCTTTGGACGGATGAGTTCATGACTGACTATGTAAAAAAACTAACAGAGATTTTGAGAAAGTATCATTTACAGGTTGCTGACAGACTCCCCAAACCATCGGAAGAACCTATTCATTCTTTTCAAGAAGGTGATCTGGTATTAATCAAATCTTTGGAAAAAGTGTCTTTGTCTCCTAGGTGGAAAGGTCCATTCCAGGTGTTGCTGACTACTAGGACAGCCCTGAAGGTCGAAGGCAGAGCAGAATGGATCCACGCTACAAGATGCAGACTGGCCCCCCCAACCACTGGTGGAGGAGAGCAGAGCCATGGCAGGTAGCCGGACGGTTACTTCTTCTTTCTCTCCTGTTCAGTAGGATTGCACAGGGGGCAGGTCAAGGCGGTCCAAATGAGGGAGAGACAGGAGTCTCTCTGATTACAGACGAAGGAGAGCAGAAAGGCTTTCCTTCTCATGACACGGCCGGTGTCATGGCCTCAGGGCCCCATGGACAAGAGTGTCCGTTGCAGAATGGTCCGGAGAATGCAGACCAAGAACCAAATCTTGGACTTACAGACGGATCAACGAGCCCATTGGGACTCAACTACACTGTAAGTTCTGACAAAACAGTGAGAAGTATTGACATTGCTGCAATGAGAGAGTCTGAAGAAAAAGAGTCAGAAAAGACTGATGAACATTTTTTACCAGCTCTCCCACGAGTGAAACGAAATGTGAAATTTGTTGCATTTGAATGTCCTATTAACAGATGTAAAATGAATGATTGTAACATTGCATATCCAGTTACTTTTTCTCAAGGTAGATGGCGGTGGTCCACATATGATAAAGCACTATTTGAGATGAGGCAGAGGTCATCCACGTCGATGAAGGTAACATTTTCAGTTGTTAGACCTCTGACCAGACCTATAGAGTTGTGGTGCTTTACCAGACAGCAGCTGAGAGGTTCTCCTGATTGTAGATCTTGGGGTGCAAATTTCCAGGAGAAGGCGGGGGAACCGGAGAGCTGTAAGTTGGTAAAGGATGATAATTACCCCTTTGCATCCACTAACACAATTACCTCTGCTAAACCTAAACCACAGATGCAAAATAAATTACTGCGTAGTGCTCACCAACCAGTAGTGCGAAAAGAGAATTCAGCCCTTAGTCTAATGCTTGACTATGCACGTGAGCGTAATCTCAGTAATTGTTGGCTATGTCAAAACATGCCTTCTTCAATTCATTCTCCAATGTCCCAACCAATTCCATTCACCAAAGCTGATTATGAGATGTTCAATTGGAATGATCTCGCTTCAAGATTTAGAGACGAAGCAAACGATTGCTATTCTCCAACATATCCTGTTGACTTTTTTAAGTCATCACAAAATTTAGATATTGCTTTGTTTGTTGTTAAAACCATTAATGACAAATATCTGCCAAGCGGATTTAATTACACCACTCTTCTCCGTGTTGTTCACATACAAAGATATGTGAAATTAGGCTTTGAGTATAGAGTTCAGGTTGCTCTAGCTCAAACTAACTGTTCGAAGTTGCTTGAAAGTCAAGTGTGTGTTCCCCAGCCATATACAACCACGGTTATGGCTGAAGCTCTTGTTTTTGTACAACCGTGGGCTGGCACCTTATCCATAGAGTCAGTCAAGATTCAGTTACGCAATTGTTCCGCCCCACAGCAAAGCGAGCGAAGACCTCTGCGTGACTGCTCGACTTATCTTCCCCCTGTCCTCACTCATGAGCTACAAAATGTTTCTTTATGTTTCAGAGGGATGGGAAAAAGCCATGAGGACTTGGGACAAAGTAGCTGTGACACAGTGATTGATGTCTCTCTTAAACAGTCTCCACTGCCAGAGAGAGTGTTTTTGGTCTGTGGTGACAAGGCCTATCGGTGCGTGCCGTATGAAGACTTACACGGTGTCTGTTATTTGGCATACTTAATTCCCCTGATCAGAAAGGTAGAATCTGCTGAGATAGCTTCACTATATCCACCATTACATAAATATAAGAGAGAAATCTCATCAATTCAGAAAATAGCCAGTTTTCTTCTCCCTTGGTATGGTGTGTATGTGTCCCAGCAAGAGCTCTCGTCTCTTTCCAAAGTCCTAGAAACTCATCTTAATTCCTCAGGCAGAGCTTTGTTAGCCGAACATGGAGAGTTGCAGGAAGTTAAAACTGTTGCTTTACAGAATCGCATGGCTCTTGACCTTATGTTAGCTGCTCAAGGAGGAACCTGTACACTCATAGGCTCTGAATGTTGTTCTTACATCTCTGATGCAACCGCTGATGTCATGGACATGGTACATGACACTACACGGGGTATCAAGGAATTGCATGATAGTCATGGTTTTAACCTTGGTGATTTTTCAGGTGCCTTTGGGTCATGGTGGTCCGGACTGGTCAGGCTCTTGACCACTCTTGGTGTTGCTGTTCTCCTTTTCCTCCTCCTCTGCTCATGTGTAGGTTCTGTTATCAAGCTGGTTGTGAGGAAGACCACAGGGTCTGTCCTGCAAGCAGCCCAGGTGAATGTCACTAGGAATGCTGTAGATCATAATCGCACAGATTTGAGGTTTTATGATTTTGATGCTTCCCAGGACTGGATGAGGCATTTTCACCCAGGTAACATTTCAGATGAGGAGCTAGAAACTCGAGACCTGTAGGTTGAATGTTTCTAGGTGTTGACTACTCACACACACAGGCCTAAATAGAATTGAGTTAGGTTTGTTTGTTCTTAATAAAAAAATTGAAAAAAACATTTAATTTTCTAATTGCAGGTGACATCTTAAAATCATATTGTGATTCTCCACTGATGTAATTTTAATCTTGTATTTAATTATTAGTCTGAGAAATGTTTTACTACAAGTAGTGTTAATGATTCAATGTTTTGATTCTTGTGATCTCTAATGTTCTTCATAAATATGAATGAATTGTTTGGAAATGTGTTTTTGAAATTGATGAAAATCAAGAGGATCGCTCCAGGAGGATGGATTCCACATCACCATGCATCGTATGTGCTAGTAACCTCTCCATGGTGGTGACCCTCTACTGTACGCAAAGTGCATGGGTTGAAGATTTCACTTTGTGATTGATCTGTTTTATTGCTATGACGTAATCAAACGTTTGTTTGTCTCCCTTTTGAATTGCTAGGATTTCATCTAGTGACAGACAGGAAGTTCTTGTCTTGGGTTGTCTGCTCATGTGACTGGTGACCTCTGTTAATGACCTCCTTTAATGCCTTGGTGTTTTAGGAGATCTCTTTGGGGATTTGCCTCATGACTGCCTCTGGTGGTTGGAAGACAGAACTCATGGGTCACATGACAGTTATGCTAAAGGGGTACATAAGAGGGGTCTTTTTGTTTTAATTTGATTTACTGATTGTTATTTCATTATGAATTTAAATGATTTTGTTCTTGATGATTTTTACTTTTGTTCAAATGTAATTGTTGATTATTGTATTACTTTTGTTTTGATGTAAGAAGTATTCTCCGTTGTACGGACGTTGTCTCTGCTCTATTTGAACCCTTACAGTCCTACAGTCCAGTCATTAATTTGTAATTTGTATTGATCTTATGATCAATAAGAGGGGATTGATATGGATAAAATCCATAGATGACCAGAACAACAAAATGTCAAGCTGTTCTCTTCTGGTCTCTCAGACAGAAGATAACATGCATTGTTTAATAAACCTGGAGCCTCATGGTGAACGACGGCCAGATGCAGGCGTCACCAGCCGAGACGAGGTAACAACAAAGATACGAATTCAGGTCAAAGGGGTTGTCATCTACATGCATTGACGTTTAAAGACTGTTTCTGACTGTCAGATCTTCAGATGAGTATGGGACATCGTCTGATCAACAAGAGGATGTTTCATAGTCTATCTCCCTTATAAGGTTTCATTAAAGCGTTCCAGATAAAAATCCAAGCAGACTCCTCTCTGATTCTTCTCTCTTCTTCAACCTGAAAACTGCCAGTGAGATCAGCTCCAAAATTCCACAACAGATACGAGCGGAGCAGAGGAAAAGTTTAGCGGTAAGTTGTCAGTCTGGCAGTAAATGTACTGCACAGACTACAGTGTGTCAGTTAAATGCTAAAAAGTCACGTCTGTTGTTTCTCCAATTGCTGGAAAAGTGAAGGGAGTTAGCTCCAAAGTTAGCAACGATGGGTTAGCCTAGCCTGAAGACGCTAAACAGAGAAATACAGACTGCTGAGTTCACTGTTCAACCCCCCCCCCCCCCCCCCCCCCCCACTAATCGATTAGTCGCAGATTATTTACAATTTTAGTCGACCAAGATTTTCTTTGGTTGACTACAGCCCTATTTTTAAGTACTTTTATGCAGTTTTTTCCCCCCACAACCTTTCAACTCTTTCATACTTTCAGCTATTTCAACCATTCAAATATCAAAATATTCAGCTCTTTAAGTACTTGTATGCAGTCTTGCTCAACCTTTCACCTGTTTCACACTTTCAGCAAAGACAACCAATCAAAAAATTCAGCTCAATAAGCACATTTATGCAGTTTTCCCACAAACTTTCACCTCTTTCATACTTCAAGCTATTTCAGCCAAATATTAAAATACAGCTGTTTATGTACTTTTATGCACTTTTGTTCAACCTTTCACCTCCTTCATACTTTCAACCAAATATCAAAATATTGAGCTCTTTAAATATATTAATGCTTGTATTCAGCTTTTTTTTTTTTTTTTAAACAAAAGTCATTTCAGATTTCTGCAAGTTCAGCAATATTTTGCAATCCATTTCAGCTGTCAGCATTCAAATGCATTTTCCGCAGGAAATGCATTTTCTAGTTGTTATGCGATTGCCTTCAGCTATTTTTTTTTTCTTTATTCTTATTTCGTCTTCTGTGCTGCGCTTCTACTGCTGCATAGTTTGTGCTATAAAAACCATTCAAGCATCAATCGGTGCAGCTCATTCAGCAGATGTGTGCTGTTATTTTTCTCAAATGTAACATGTTTCAATGATTTATCATTTTTTAAAGCATTAAAATTTATGGCAGTCTATGGGACAAACCGTCCAACTGAGTTGGAGCATTTGTAACTTTGACACTCAACTGCTCGGGCGTCCCTTATCCTACAGACCCTTTTCAAACTTTAAAATGTTCACAATCCTTTCAATTTTCAAAGTTATCAGATTGTTTGGTTATATCATTTACAGTTTTTCAGCTATTTAAACACAATCAGGAGTTTTTCAGACTTTGTCAGGTCTCTGTCTAATGTCATCAGGTAGGGAGAGTAGACTTTCAGACCAGAAAAAAAAAAAAATCTAAAACAGGTCTCACTCCCACAGTTTTAACTCCTCAAACGCATATCTTACCTCAAACTGTTGCCACAAGCCTCCTCTCTCAAAATGGTCATATATTTGAGTTAGTTTAGTTTTTGTTTTTAGTTTAGTTTTTAGACTTAGTTTTTGAGATCTGAACCTTAATTGATAGGGAGTCCCTGTCCAGCTCTCATTGACTGCAATACAGTCTGCAGGATGTCTGTCTCCTCTCACTCCACTTCCTTTAATTTACAGATTATCTCTTCCTTCAAACACTTTTTACACATTCTCATGTTAAACTAGTCTTTCACTGATGTACAAATCCCTGGGCTTTAAGCTCTAGTTTGAGACAAATACACCTTCATCAAAACAGATTTTTTCCTCTGTGGCTGTCTGTATAGCTCAGTGATTTAAGCTCATGTCACTGCTGGGTAGCTTTTGGACCAAAAGACTGCAAGTTCAAATCTCCCTCAGCACATCTCTGTACAGTTTAAGATTTAGGAGTCCACAGGTGATCTCAATCATCTTAATCACACTGCTACTGACAAATGTTATGCAATTCATATCTTTAAGTTACAGATTGTCTTTTCCTTCAACCAGTTTAACACATTCATTCTCATGTTAAAGTAGAGAGGCATTTCCTGCAGAAAATGCGTGTGAATGCTGAAAACTGAATGAATTGCAAAGCACTGCTCAAAATACTAAACACATCCCCATCTGTACAAATAGATGCTTGCAGCATTCACACTAATAAACTAGACAAACTATTTGTACCCAGGTTCACTGTAAACTCTGACTCAATGTCACTGTCAAGAAACAGAAAAATAACTTTATTTCAAGCTGAATACTTTCTATGTAACATCTGTTAGTCTGGTGGTTTTAAGTCAACACCAAGAACACCTACTGCATGTAAACTGGACTCTCAGTTCCGTCACAGAAACTCTTCTGAGTTCAGACTGTTTACTTACAGCTCACTTACTCAGACAAATAACCAAGCCTCCAACCCGCCTGCGAAACAGAAAACAAACCATAAACCTTTTCTAGACTTTCCGGATCTGAGTGAGGTCCTACTGGGATCAACAGATATTTAGTCCGTTGGCCGCTTGCTGTGCCTTCATGCTGCTGCCAGTCAGCAGCTAATAAGTAGAGCTAACTGCTAACTGAAACCAACAAACTCCATAAATTCATTCAACAGCTCTGCCATTCACAGTCAAACTCCTATGAATGCTTAATTAATGCAGAAGTACAGCTAAAATAAATACTAACAACCTAGCCGGTCCACTGTGTGGATAGCAAAACATCCTGGCGCTGACTATTTACAAACCCGTTGGCTGATGCGCCACAACACCAGAGTTCCAGATATATGCTAGCGTTAGCAGCTATGCTAGCGTTAGCACGTCGCTAATATTAGCTAGGTGACAATAAATGCCTTTGTTTTACCAGGAAGATGTTTTGCCCTTATCGTTTTGTTTGGATTGTATCTGAGAAACCGGTGTCATGTTACCATGTCATATAAAATGTCAAGCCTGTATTAGTAACGTTAAAAGCCTTATGGACAGAGACAGGTAAACTCTGCTACTCACCACTGCAGCAGTCAGATCAAAGTGGTTATCTCCGGTATTTGCGCAGTTAGATTTTGATGAGGCGTTTAAGGGCACTCGGAAATTATAGTGTCAACATATAGCACTGATTTATTTATGACCACAAGGTGGCGCTATTGGTGCCATGATTCAGTATGTCGTGCAGGTTCTCATGGAAAACCTACCTATCAAGTTTCATTCCATTAACGACAACAGAATTGCTGAAATATCATGTTATAAGGTAACTTTAGCGCCCCCTGTGGGCAGAATTTTGTGAAATTTTACACACTTCTGTGAGGTCACGTTGTGTACAACATGCCCAAATTTGGTCACGATCCGAGTCATTATTGAGGAGTTATCGGCCATTAAGTGCATTAGGCCACGCCTCCAAAAGTTTGTTAGCCAATAACAGACAAACGGTAAGTGATATCTGAAAACAAATGGATAAGTCTTGTCCAGGGTCATCTAAATATGGTATGTACCAAGTTTGGCCTATATCATTCTAAGCAGGGTCATCCAAGGAACATCCTGACCAAAAAGCTTTTTGATAGGACTTACCGTTCATGAGTTATTAGCCAAAATCCAAAACATTGAATAACTGACCACATGGGGGCGCTATTGATACCATGTTTTAATATGTTAAGCATGTCCAGGTGGGACACCTGTATATCAAATATGAACATTGAGAACATTCTCAGAGTATAGAGCAGTTGAAGGTTTGGATAACTAGTGTGAATGCTTTCAGCATTCTCACTGATGTACAAATCTTTGGGCTTTAAGCTCTAGATTGAGACAAATACATTTTCATCTTCAAAAATGGAGATTTTCCTCTTCTGTCAATGTCTGTTGGTTCAATGGTTTAAGATTCTGTTATCTGATCAGCTTCACCTTAGATTACAAGGTTGTGTATTCAATACCTGCTCATGGTAATGCTAGGCATGATATTGCTCTTATGCATGCTTTACATCTTTGTCATGTAAGAATTCAATTCCACTCCAGCTTACTATATTACCTGAATAGTACATTGATATAAACATACTTACTATGAGTCATTTCTGTTTAGTCCAGTGCTTCGAGATCATGTAGCTTCTGAATGACTTTTGGATCAAAAAGCTGCAAGTTCAAAGCCTACTCTGAACACAACTCAGAGTTGAAGGTGGAAAAATGTACATTCATACAGCCGATCTGCTTGTTGACACTGCAACGATACATTTCATGCAAATGAAAGAAATCTTTCAATGTTGTGTGACATTAGCTTGGAGCATTGCGTCAATTACCAACTTGAGTGCAACTGATTTTATTCCTTGTAGATTTTTTCTGAGAATTAAATTGACACTGCAATTTAAGACCACTTAACAAAAACATACTGGCATGCACAAACTGTCAGGATAGTGTTCAAATGTCTGACCTTGTTGCATATGTTTCAGGGCCTATCAATGATGTGATTCCAGAGCCCACAGGTCAGAGTTGCAACCCTTTTTGTTGTAAGGAAAAGGGTGAAGATCTGATCTTGCTTGCAGTTTTGGAAGGCAGTAAAGCATTTTCTCACTTTATAGCATGTGAACTTTTCTATTCATGTTTCCACAGCAGAGGAATACAGGTTTTAGCTTCAAATGCAATCTTTGCATAATTATTGCATACACTTTGCTCAAGTTACAACTGAGCAAAGTCTTTGAAATCCCATTTGTGTGACCTTGCCATGTTGGAGAAGTCTTAAACTGCAAGTTTAACATTACAACTCTAGTGGATTGTCAGAAACATAGCCCCACTAAACACTGCATTTGAAAATGCACACCTCTAGAATTGACATCAAGTTTCCAGGTCAGAAATGTGATTTGCAGATACAAGTACAATTTAGCTTTTCAGCAGTCTTTAAACTGACCAAAGTTTGTTAAAAATTATAATGTAAAGTCCAAGATTTCCAAAAACACTTTATTTTCACTTGCAAACACTTCCAAGTAGTTACAAAGCAACTCAAGATTCAACCAAAAAAAAAAAGCCATGTCTTAAACTTGCAAGTCTGATTTCCTGGTCATTGAGCTTTACCTATACATCCATTTGTAGCTTGTTTAAATCAAACTGAACTTCCCATAGGGTTTTGTCAATTTTGAAAACCCTGTCACTGTTTGGGGTATCCAGAAGCAGTTTTAAGCCCTCATCCTCTTCTAGGACACCCAAAATTGACACAGCCACTCTTTGGAATCCTCCTCCTGAAAAGAGAAGACAGACATGTTGTAAAAGCATGCTCATTACCATAAACACTTAATATACCTAGAGAAGTTTTACACAGCTTTGTTTGAGCAGTATTACAAAGGACAGCTAAGGGCATCAAGTGTTATACTGAATTCGTATCACTCACTTGGATTTTGATTTAGGTTGTCGACTGGAGTTTGTATCCATATCTGAGTCCCCTTTAAGTAGGTGAGGCAGGCCACCTCACCCACTTTGAGGTCCAACACCTTGCTCCACAGGCTCATCGCCACATGTGTGCCATCCTGTAGAAGATTTTAGTTTTTAGATACAAGATACAATCACATTCAAGTAAAAACCATGTTGTGCCCTCTTGATTTAATACATCTTAGCCAAAACCGTTAATTACTGAATAGACATTTGAAAGCTTAAGTTTAGGTTTAAATTTAAAGTACATACCTGCTCCAGTGTGGCAGTCCTCAGGCGGACATCTTCCCTGGCCACGTAACCCTTTGATTTAACTCAGCTGGACAAAAACATGGCAGATACTTTCATTAAGTGAAAGAGGCAGTGTCATTATTAATAATACCTATATATAAAAGCTGCAAAGAACATGGAAAACAGTGTTTACTGACCAGCACCTGACCAGGCCAGGAAAGTCTGTCACCCAGAGGCGTGTGACTGCCCAAGGTGGGTTGAGGAGAGCCTCCGCCTCCAAGGTCAGTGAGCATTCGATGGCTGCCGTTTTAAAGAACAGATCTCAGTTGACAGCAATGTAAAATTGTGGCAGTCGACCTCTGAGGCTGTAACCTCTATATAAAAATTACCCTTGGCCACCCTACCAGCAAATTCTTCAAAGAGTTACTTTTATTATACTGTCCCCATCACTAACCACAATTTGTAAGTTCATTTTGATAACCTCAGCTTTGCAACCATTGTCAAAAGTCCAGGATATAACCCTCTCCTGTGGGCTTGGGGCCAACACCTTGATTGCTAGTGGTAGAGACAAAATCATAGTCACAAGGCACATTTTAGTTAAATTCTTCAACAGGGTCATTGGAAAGTGCTTTGTATGGGATAAAGTCACAAAACATCTATACTACTTCAAATGAAAACTTAATATCAAACATGGTGGTCTATAAATGAGTTCAAATAACATTGCATACAACACACTCACCTGTGGTGCTTCAAACTTCTTTCAAAAGAACAAACTGCAGAGATGCAGGGGAATTTAAAGCATTAACATTTCCAGGGCATCCAATCATGTTCCACAGAAAGCCAAACGGACACCTGAAACTGATGTTTCAATAACAAGGTCATCAGGTGTCTGCGATTTGGCTGATCACTGACTAGACCTGTCCTCATGAGAGTTTTCTTTTTTTTGATGGGTTCAAAGGCTTCTTCCTCTGTGCTGGACAATAGCTCATTTGGTAGAGTGTTGGCCTTTAAGGTCATATGTCACTGGTTCAGTTCCTGCTTGTCCAAGAAAATATACTGCATCCATGTTCTTTATCATTTTTTTTATTTTGGTCAGTTGAGCAATTTTTAAGAAAATCTGAAGTTGTGCAGATTGTTGTGCGGGAACCATCGTATCTCAATTATCAAGATTTAGATAGGATAAGAGAAGATTCTGGACTCCATGCTGTTGAGCACTTGTAAAGCTCTTCTTCACTGCCATGCAATGTGCAGGCTTTGTGCCTTCTCACACTCCCATTTCTAAACTTGCACTTTCTTTCTTCCTTCAAACACTTTGTACATATGTTATACAGTCTAATGTTCAATCACAAATATTTGATCAAATAACGTTCAAATCTGACATAGAAGCTTTAGTTTTAGGTCATTTAATTTCTCTTAAGAAAATATCAACTTGTCTTGCATTACCGTCATTCCTGAGTGGCTCATTTCATACCCAGGGCGGCACCTTTTGAAGTACTGTTCTACAATTGAGGTTCATTGATATGATTATTATATATCGTAATCGTAATAAAATCTATGAATGATGCTGATAAATAGTAGTTTAGATTTAGTAGTAGTAGTTTAGATTAGTCCAAGGCTAAGTATAGAAATGAGCTAAATGGGTGATGATCAAGCAAACCATATAAAAACATACATCGGGGAAAAGAAACATGAAACAAGAGTTAAATTGTCATAAAATATAACAAAAACATAAGCGTATGGATCCTATGAGGCCAGGATCAATAAATGTTAAAATCACCTCTTTTTCAGAGAAGAATAATTTTGTCTATGGGTTAGCAGTATATTCTGTCATGTTGCTGCTTGTTGTATCTGTCCATTGTTGGAAGGAGACAACATTACAACCAGAACACAGTGCCTTTTTGAAGACATGAAGGGCTCTTGTCATATGAAATTTTACATTCTCAGTGGCTGTAGAACTGCAGTTTCTGATTATCTGATCTGGGCCCAGTCTCCCCTTTGCTGCTGGGGTGGTCTTTGTAGGTCTGGGTGGCC
Organism: Euthynnus affinis; assembly: GCA_029490765.1. Taxonomy (NCBI): domain Eukaryota; kingdom Metazoa; phylum Chordata; class Actinopteri; order Scombriformes; family Scombridae; genus Euthynnus; species Euthynnus affinis. The sequence goes on from JARJJI010000038.1 coordinate 428,924, forward strand.
GCAGGAGCGACCACGACGTCTCCCGTGGCAGACCATCATCCACCCATGGTCTGGACTACTGTCCATAATCATGGGTTGGTGTTAGGGTTTGTGTAAAAGTCCCTATTTGGTTTTTAAATGAAATGAATGTTTTAAATTAAATTTAATTAATTATTTATTTATTTGTTGTTATTTATTGTTTTGTTTTTTTAATTTATATTTATATATAATTTTATATTTATAGTGTGCCTGTCACGATGTTTCCACTTTGTTGAAGTCTTCCTCAGTCTAGGCACAATAAAAATTAAATGAAATAAATGAAAAAGGGCTGGCTTCTGTGGACCTGTGGTTTGGATATTGTCTCTTCGAAGGTTAGAATGGAAATGATGGAAAGTTGTTCTGGGGCTCTATTTATAACCTTCCCTTTTTACAAGATGTTTTTACCTTTTTGATCAAATCGAATTTGCTCTTTTTAGAATTTGTGTTTGGAGTTTGTGTTTTTTAACCCTATGTATGCCTTTTTCTGTGTAAAATGAAGTGTAGATGAGTTTGTATTTATTATTAATGAATTTTGGTGTTTGGTTTATTGTTTATATGATGACTGGTTTTAGAATATTAGTGTTTAATGTTTTTATCTTATATTGTGTGCAGGGGTCAGCAACACAAAATGTTGAAAGAGCCATATTGGACCAAAAAAAACAAATATGTCTGGAGCCGCAAAAAATTAAAAGCCTTATATAAGCCTTATAATGAAGGCAACACATGCTGTATGTATCTATAGTAGCTATATTAGCCTACTATCAAAATGACTAAGTTGGCTACAAATACATAATGAGCCTTCATGATTAAATGTTTATTTTCCCTACAGTGCATCCTGTAGAGAAATTAAAGAAATACAATAAAGAAATCAGATTTTTGATATCGTTTTTATTTTGAGGATTGGAAAAAAAACAACAACAAAATGGAACGTGCATAATGTGCCCCTTATCTGGACAACAGAGTGCAATAAAACGCAGCCTGCATTTATAAAAATAAAACATCAGCCTTTTGAAAAAGTAAAGTATATAAAATCAAATTAATACAGTTCAAGTTTGACATCTGTGCAAATGCAAAGCAAGTCAGTGCAAGGGTGAAACGCAGCAGCATCCTCTTCTCTTTTGACACGCAACCAACGCAGCTATCCTCGGACCTGAGCAACAAAACACAATAATATCCCTAAGTGTCATTCCAAATATATACTGACAAAAATCAGAAATCACTTTATGAAAACAGCCACTTTGTTACTAAATATGTGCCTATGACAGGATTGTGTTCTTACCCGTTTAATGTGACTTCTGTTTTCGGACATCACTGGTCAGCTTCTCAACATCGGGCATGTAAGATGTAACTTTAATCTTGACACAGGACTGCTGTTCTCTAGAGCCACGGGTTGCCAACCCCCGGGTTAGGGTTAGGTTAGGGTTAGGGTATGGGGGTAAAAAGGGGTTTGTCCACAGTGGACAAACGGAGACAAACGTGTTAGTTTGATTGTATGTATTCCCTTTTTAAATGAATTTTAACCCTTAAATCAAATTATTTATTGTTCCCATTGTGGATTTAGTTGTTTATAATGTAATCTCCCATGTTTTTGACTCTGTTAATTCCAAATTCAATGATTGTGTGTATCCTTGTGTTATTTATTGATGAAATAAAATATGATTGTAAACCCTGTGTGTTATTTATTGATGTTAAATTATTTATTGATTGTAAATAAATCTTCCAATAAAGGGTTAGGTTGGGGGAACTGAGCCCTACCCCCAACTGAATGGGGGAAGGGAGGTGCACGGGCCATCCCCCGGTAGCTGTCGCGCCCCCGTCCCTGGGGGACTGAGTCCAATGACCCCTTGGCCATTGTTGTGGTCTGGGTATTTGTGGGTGGCCGCGGGAGCGACCACGGCGTCTCCCGCGGTACACCAGGGTCCATTCAAAGTCAGGGCCGCCGTCCATGACTTTGGGTTGTTGCAGTTTCAAAGTCCCAATATGGTTTTAAATAAAATAAAATGAAATAAAAGAAATAAAATGAAATAAATGTAAATGAAATTGTTTTTAGAAAATAAAAGTCCTAATTTGGTTTGTGTGTTAATTTAGTTTTTGTTATTTCTTAATAATTTTTGTTAATGTTGTGCCTGTCGCGATGTCTGTGTCTTCCTCAGGCTAAGGCACAAATGAACATAAAACTAGGCTGGCTGTATGTGTAATCTACTATAGGAGATGTTGCTTGCTTGAGCGTTTGAATGGAAATGACCAGGGATGTGTTTCTCCTGTATTTATAGGTTTGCTTTTAAACTGCTGTTTTAAACTTGGATATCAAATTGTGTTTGCTTCTTGTTAGAATTTGTTTTTACTGAATTGTGTTTCAACCCTTTTTAGTCCTTACTAGTATATTATGAATTGTATTTAATATGTTTAATGAATTTGGATTATGAAATTGTTGTTTTTAAATTGAATTAATTATGAATTATTGTAAGTTCAATTAGACCTTAAATTAAAAGGGTGGGGAGGGGTTAGGGTTAGAGAAGGGGGCGGAGTTAGGGTTAGGTTAGGGGTTAGGGTTAGGTATGGGGGTAAAAAGGGGTTTGTCCACAGTGGACAAACGGAGACAAAGGGTTAGGGTTAGGGGTTAGGGGTTAGGGTAGGGGTTAGGGGTTAGGGTTGGGGTTAGGGTTGGGTTAGGGTTAGGGTTGGGGTTAGGGTTGGGTTAGGGTTAGGTATGGGGGTAAAAAGGGGTTTGTCCACAGTGGACAAACGGAGACAAAGGGTTAGGGTTAGGGGTTAGGGGTTAGGGTAAGGGTTAGGGTTAGGGTTGGGGTTAGGGAAGGGTTTTCCCCGTCCCCCTCCATACCTGGAAGGGGCGGGAGGGGCTCTCGCCCTCCACCCGTCCCGTCTCCACATCGTGGTGGAGTCCCTTTTGTGTTGTATGTCCTGTTTTAAACTATAAATAAACTTATTGTAAACAACTAAATAAAACTTCCTATAAAATAACTTGTTTTTAAATATAAATTAACTTATTTTCTTAAAAGAATGAAAAAATAAACTAAAAAATTAAAAAATTAAATTCCTATAAAATAAAACTGGTTTTCAAAATAAAATGCTCTTCAAAATAAGAGACTTAAAATAAACAACTAAAGAAGGTGTGCCCACACAACGTTTCGACCCTTATGGGTCTTCTTCAGGTGGATTGGCACACAAAAAACTCACAAAATGAGTGGAATGGCTGGATAGGTGTTGTCCCTTCAGCGATCAAGTGAGAAATGGCTGTTTCCCTTCTGTTCGCCTTTTATAACCTCTGTTATAATCGTCTTTTTGTTTTTCGGTGAGTATTTTGGTTTTGCTTTTTGGCTTTTAAATTTTGCTTTTAACCCCTAAAATGCTGTATGAAATTGAATATTATGAATTTAAATCCCTAATATTATGAATTTTAACCCTGTATTTATTAAATTTACTCTATCCCCATGAATTTGATTGTGTATAATGTGTTTTTAATTTAAATTAATTATTAAATGTATGTATTTTAACCTTATGAATTCCCAAATCAATTTAGATGTGTTCCCTTTTGTATTTTTAATGTAATTTAGATAATTATGAACCCAATTAATAAAAATTTTTTAATTTTTTATTCCCAATATATATGAATTAATTACCTTTATGCGATGCCCATATGAGGGGTGGGGTTAGGGTTAGGGCCTAGGGTTAGGGTGGGGTTAGGATAGTGGTTAGGGTTAGGGCCTGGGATTAGGGTTAGGTTAGGTTTAGGGATAGGATAGTGGTTAGGGTTAGGGCCTAGGGTTAGGGTTAGGTTAAGTTTGGGGTTAAGATAGTGGTTAGGGTTAGGGCCTTAGGGTTAGGTTAGGTTTAGGGTTAAGATAGTGGTTAGGGTTAGGGCCTTAGGGTTAGGTTAGGTTTAGGGTTAAGATAGTGGTTAGGGTTAGGGTTAGGGTTAGGGGAGTGAAAAACCCGTCCCCTTCCCCTGGAAGAGGCGGGAGGTGCACGCGCCCTCCACCCTTCACGTCTCCACATGGCTGCGGAGTCCCAAGTAAGTTGTCTGTCTTGTTTTTAACTTAAATTTCTTCTGTTTTTAATAAATGAACTAAAATTGTCAATGAAATGTATTGTTTTTTAATCCTTTCAAAATAAAATCCTTTATCCCTCTTGTGTTGTCTTGTTTTGTATGCAAATTAAATTATTTTTTATGAAAAAATGAACTCAAAATCAAAACTTTCCTATAAAATCAAATGTTTTTTTAAAAAAAATTATTATTTTTCAAAATAAACTTCTTTTTCAAAATAAAAGTCTTAAAAAACTAAGGAAGGTGTGCCTGATACAACGTTTCAACCCTCTTCGGGTCTTCTTCAGGTAAAATGGCACACGAATAACTCACCAGATGATGCAGAATGGCTGGACAATGAAGTACATGCTCTTCGTTCGACGATCGGATGAGAAATGAGCTCTCTAGCAGCTCTCCTCTATTTATAACCTTTGTTTTTTTCAATCGTCTTTTTCGTTCGGTATTTTGGTTTTACTGTTTTCTTCTGGTTGTATTCCTTTTAACCCTATAAATGCTGTCTAATTTTAAATGTAATATATTTATTGCCCTTTTACTATGAAATTTAACCCTTTACTATGAAATTTAACCCTTTAATATATTTATTTATTGTCCAAATCATGAATTATATTGTAATGTATTGTTTTTAACCCAAATAAAATTAATGTATGTGTTTTTAACCCTTTATGCCCCAATTGAAATTATTGTATGTACTTTTAATGTATTTTTAACCCTGTAATTGCCAAATTAAATAAACTTATGTATTTTTTAACCCTTTAAGTGCCTGATCAATTATGTGAATGTGTTTTATTTATTTATTGACCAATTTTAAATGTGTAATTAATCCCCAAATCAACTTTGATGAATTTTTTAATTATGAATTACTTATTTTTGACTAATTAATGATCAAATTGACATAGGGGATGAAGTTAGGGTTAGGAGTTGGGGTGAGGCAAGGTTAGGGTTAGGATCTGGGATTAGGGTTAGGTTAGATTTAGGGTAGAGGTTAGGTTTAGGGTTAGGGCCTAGGGTTAGGTTAGGGTTAGGGTTAAGGCCTAGGGTTAGGTTAGGGTTAGGGCAGAGGTTAGGTTTAGGGTTAGGGCCTAGGGTTAGGTTAGGGTTAGGGCAGAGGTTAGGTTTAGGGTTAGGGCCTAGGGTTAGGGTTAGGGCCTAGGGTTAGGGTTAGGTTAGGGTTAGGGTTAGGGTTAGGGTTAGGTATGGGGGTAAAAAGGGGTTTGTCCACAGTGGACAAACGGAGACAAAGGGTTAGGGTTAGGGGTTAGGGGTTAGGGGTTAGGGTAAGGGTTAGGGTTAGGGTTGGGGTTAGGGAAGGGTTTTCCCCGTCCCCCTCCATACCTGGAAGGGGCGGGAGGGGCTCTCGCCCTCCACCCGTCCCGTCTCCACATCGTGGTGGAGTCCCTTTTGTGTTGTATGTCCTGTTTTAAACTATAAATAAACTTATTGTAAACAACTAAATAAAACTTCCTATAAAATAACTTGTTTTTAAATATAAATTAACTTATTTTCTTAAAAGAATGAAAAAATAAACTAAAAAATTAAAAAATTAAATTCCTATAAAATAAAACTGGTTTTCAAAATAAAATGCTCTTCAAAATAAGAGACTTAAAATAAACAACTAAAGAAGGTGTGCCCACACAACGTTTCGACCCTTATGGGTCTTCTTCAGGTGGATTGGCACACAAAAAACTCACAAAATGAGTGGAATGGCTGGATAGGTGTTGTCCCTTCAGCGATCAAGTGAGAAATGGCTGTTTCCCTTCTGTTCGCCTTTTATAACCTCTGTTATAATCGTCTTTTTGTTTTTCGGTGAGTATTTTGGTTTTGCTTTTTGGCTTTTAAATTTTGCTTTTAACCCCTAAAATGCTG